>CM023485.1:81909504-81945451 GCA_013339685.2 Hyalomma asiaticum | reverse complement strand
CGACATGGGCAGCCGAAATTAGCGTCCGTTCCTTAACCGAACCACGGCCATCATCGTCTGCCGGAACTAGCGTTTGTAGTGACAAGGAGCTCAGCGCGGTTGTAGACAACGAGGTCAGCACCGACTGGTATAGACACGGTAGCGTAGTTTAACCAGCCGAAGCATCAACCACCTTCAGCTCGCGCCCCAGTAGCGCAGCACTGGCGATCCGGCTGCGGAGATATCGATGGCGCACTTCTCTACACAAGCGTATTTACGACTTAATTCGATCGGGCCTTACTATGGGAGAGCTGTAGCAGCCGCCCAGAATGAATGTAACTGCCGCGAACAAGACATACAAGATAACGTTTGCTTCGAAATACTGAACATCTATAACTAACACGGCATTCTTTGCACAGGTCCGTATTACATAACCTACTTAGCACCGAAAGAAGTCACAAAATTCATGGCTCCCAAATTATTCTTAACGATTCTTCACAAGGTCACCGAAGCCGTATCTTACAGCACACTGACGCTTTATTCGCTGTATTCCATGGAAACGTCCCAAGGGCAGATAGAGGACACCATACACTCGACTGGCATTCAGTGCCAGCGGTTTGTGAGCTTAGTGGCGCGGGTGGCCGGCTCCTTCGCGCCGTGCTCGATCGCAATGCCACTGCCTCGGCCGTGGCGCTGATGTGCTGTGGCTACAGTTTGGCAGACAGAACCTGCAAGGACGTTCAGTCCGAGACGGGTCATTCAGGTCCGTAACCTTAAGTTGCGCCAACTCCGGCGATTTTAGATGCGAAGCACCTTATGGTCGAGCCTGTTCTGTCCCTGCGCCGCCCACACCCCCACTGCGCATGGAACGAGAACTGGCAGGAACGAGAACGTGCCCTCGCCCGCGAGAGACAACGCTGACGTTGGCAGCGTCTGCTAGCTCCACCCCTTTCTCTCCTTTAGGAATCCTCTACTCTACGGAGCAGCGCCCACGTCTCGCGTCCCACACCCCCCACATCGCATGCCCGTCCCCTCCCCCTTTCTCTCCTTTCCTACGCTCCCCCTTTCTCTACTCTGGGAATCCTCTACTCTACGGAGCGACACGCACGACAGGTGGTGCGACTGCTGCATACTCCGCTAGGGGCGCCACGGTAGTTCCGCGGTATGAAAATGACGGAGCGCGCGCGCCTCATTCTCTCACCTGTGCAGCGCCGCGATGAGCGCTCGGGCCGCTGCCGCGAAAAATTACACAGACAGACAGACAGACAAGGAACTTTATTTGGTCCTGAGAAGATGAGTGCCTCTGTTAGGAGGCACCATCTGCGGGCCGCACCCACGTTGGAGCCAGGAAACGCTCACAGATGTTGTGGCTCTTCGCGACTATCGTGCAGAAGCTAACTTCTCGGAGGGCAAAAATTACACCATCTCCCACTCAAGCTAACCATCTCCCCGCTGCTTCGAATCCACACATGGTTCCCTTTAGCGGGACATGGTGTAATTCTTTAGGAGCTTGCTCGGCAAGCTTCTAATGCTCGCGCCTTGTCCGCCGGCGGTCAAGGCCGCTCAAGGCACCGGCTTTCAGGTGATTTCAAGAATGCTCACTAGATGGCACGTTTTGCTTAACTTGCTGAAATTCGCAGTGCTTCCGCATTCACTTTAGCCACACATGCCTCTTCATAGCCACTGTTCTTCCGCATCTGTAGAATCTGAACATAATGCTAAACGGATTGAGAGCACAGACTACCCTAACTGCCCACCGGCCGAGCCTAACTTCTTCTACTTCTCTTTCTCCTTCGTTGTTATCTTCATCACTGTGTTGTCATTGCCTTCATTAGCCTCTCTACTCCGATTACAGGCCAATGACCTTTCCCATATTATTCGAAGTAATCCAGCTATCGGGCAACTGCAGCCACGCTGTCAAGATAGCACACAGCATTCACGTTAGTGCACAGCACAGGGGTCTTTTGTTTAAGAGAAACGCACGCTACGGCGCGCTGATGTGCGTATCGTAAGCGTCGTTCACTCAAGTATTCCTCGGAATCGGCCAAAGATGGACAACAATATGCCGACTTATTGCAGAACACTTATTGTTTAATACACTGTTGCTATAGCACTTAACACACATTATAAGCGCACTTGACCTTACACAAGCTCCATCATCAAAAGTACTGGTGCGAAAGGTTTATTAGGGGCGAAGCTCCTTAAAGCAGCACCCGTTCGTCCCTCGTCGTAGTCGTAGTCGTAGTGCGTAACCAGTCTTACGCTTTGACCTCCAAGGTGGTGCCGGTGGGAGATTTCTCCTGTGCGTTGTTGAACAATAAAAAAAATTCGCAGCGTGCGCTTTAACTAAAAGCCGAATTCTTCTGTCTCTCATTCCCCATTAGCAGCCATTGGCATGTTCCAGTAGGAAACGTTACTAGAAGTAGAAGTGTTAAAAGCCGACTTCTGCTGTCTCTCATTCCCAGTAGCAGCCATTGTTTACCTCCAAGGTAGTGCCTGGTGAGATTTCTCCTGTGCGTGATTAAACAATAAAAATTTTGTTCAAAACGCCGTTGATTGATGAAATAAACCAACGAAAGACGCCAGATGTTTCTAAAAGCAAAACGAAAAGACGCCAGATGTTTCTAAAGCAAAACGAAAAGACGCCAGCTGCTTAACGAAAGACGCCAGATGTTTCTAAAGCAAAACGAAAAGACGCCAGCTGCTTAACGAAAGACGCCAGGTAAAGCAATGGTGTAAGCAGTGCAAGAACCACTTAGCTTACATTTCACCGACCACAAAGCGGTCATAATGAAAGGACAACGGAAACCAGCAATAAAAGTTTGATAAACATTTAATCAATCGTTTCACGTCATTTTTATCGGGCGAATTAACGGAAGAAATTTCACGGTTTAACCGATGATTTACTTCCAGGAGCTTCGCCCAATCTCATCATCATTCACCTCGTGGATCTGCCGTCAATTTTTTTACTACATCTTCCGTGCGGGAGGAGCAGCTTAACCTAGTTGTATAGCGTGCTTCCTTGGGACATCAAGGCGCGGGTTCGATACTCCCCTACCGCTCATTAGATTGCGTGTGTGTCTGGTGTGCTCGTTATGCCTACATTTCAATTTCAAGTTGTGACAAACCGCGTTCTCGAGTGTTTAAGTGCCTTTTTTAGATGTCACCGACCGACCCAGTAGGCCTGTATAAAAATTCAAACAGCTGTGACGCATAGCCGCCTAGCATGGGCTGAGCACTACGAGTATGAGCCACACGGGATCGCAGCATCGTTACCACCCGATAATCGCGACTACATGACGAGATATCCGTTCGCGCTGTAAAGATAATCATTCATATTCGGCATACATTTATACCCCACCATTCAAGCTTTGGTGTATGCCAGGTGGTTGAGACATTGATATCTGGGTTTTTACTTTCGGAAACCACGATATGATTATGGGAGACGCCATAGTGGAGGGCCCCTGAGTGTCGACCACCTGAGGTTCTTTAACCTACACTGACACCGCACAGTACACGGGCCTCGCCACTTCGCCCCATCGAAATTCTGCCGCCGCGGCCGGCATTCGAGGCATTGGACCGACTGACGAGAGGCATGAAGCAGGATAGAGTGGAGAGGGATTAGAGAAGGATAACTTATTTTCATCCCCGTTCTTCTTTCATTTCATGATTTAAAAAAAAATGTTATGGGGGCGAAGCTCCTTAGGGTGTGGGCAACGTTGGTGTGGGTCGTTCCCTCCTCTGTAGTAGTAGTAGTAGTATGTATGTATGTAGCCACCTCGCGCCGCAGGAAGCTCGCGCTCGCCCTCGGCGCGTGCTCCCAGCGCGCTCGCCCTCTCACTCTTCCATCTGCTGTCTTGTGAGAGAGAGAGAGACAGAGAGCGAAAGGCGCGCGTTGACTATGGAAACGCTTTCTTCGATGAACGCTGTACCAGCTCGCAAAGAAGGAGAACACGCCCTCACCCGCGACAGAGAACTTTGGCGCAGGCAGTGTCTTCTAGCGAGTTTCTTGATTTGCGTTGTCAGTGCACGTTAAAGAACCCCAGGTGGTCTAAATTTGCGGAGCCCTCCACTACGGCCTATCTCTCTCCACTATCTCTTTCACTCCCTTTCCCTACCCCCCACGGACGCTTAGCCGTGCTCCCTACATGGGCTGCAGAAATGAGCGTCCGTTCCAAACCACAATCAATCAATCTTGATTGAAAAATACCGACTGCTCACGCTGGAGAACCGTTCACCGGCCACCCATATATATATATATATATATATATATATATATATATATATATATATATGTATGTATGTATAGGCACTAGATCTTGACTTGCAATCAAGTGCCGGTGGGAGATTTCACTTATGCGTAGTTGGACCATAAGGATTCCTAGCGTGCGCGTTAACTAATCTGGAACTCGGCACGATCTCCGATGAACATCCGGAGCTTCGCCCACTCATCATCATTCACTCCGTGGATATGCTGTGGATTTTTTCGAAGTGCTGCGGATTTCTGTTTTTCCATACATGGGGCGTTGAACGTGGTGGTATGCGAGCATTTTTCGCCTGAAATTCAACGGACCACATAAACCGGAGCCTTCGGCTGCCACCACGGGCAGCCGAAGCGCTAGCTTCGTCTGGTGCTGCGCCGCAGCCATAGCTCGCTCTATGCATGGATCATACCACAAACCGTCGGTACGCCCCCGCCACGGTGGTCTAGTGGCTATGGTACTCGGCTACTGATCCGAAGGTCGCGGGATCGAATCCCGGCTGAGGCAGCTGCGTTTCCATGAAGGCGAAATATTGAGGCCCGTGCGCTGTGCGATGTCAGTGCACGTTAAGGAAACCCAGGTGGTCGAAATTTCCGGAGCCCTCCACTACGGCGTCTCTCATAATGAGAGCTGGTTTTGGGACGTTAAACCCCACAAAACAACAGACCGTCGGTATATTCTACACGTTATACGTCATACAGGGCTGCTTTGTTTTAGGGGCGAAGCTCCTTAAGGCATAGGCTAGTCCGACATCGTTGTCGTTGTAGTTGTCGTTGTCGTAGCCGCCTCTAAGTCTCAGAGAGCTCGCGCGCCGGGAGGCTCGCGCTCGCTCTCGGCGCGTGCCTCCCGGCGCGCGAGCTCTCTCACTCTTCCATCTGCTGTCTTGTGAGAGAGAGAGAGAGAGAGAGAGAGAAAGGCGCGCGATGACTATGGAAACGCTCTTTCTTCGATGAACGCTCTACCAGCTCGCAAAAAAAGGAGAATGCGCCCTCACCCGCGAGAGACAACGTTGGCGCAGGCAGCGTCTTCTAGCGAGTTTCTTGATTGAAAAATACCGACTGCTCGCGCTGGAGAACCGTTCACCGGATACCCATATAAATATATAGGCACTGGTTCTTGAATTGCAGTGAAGAGCTGGTGGGAGATTTCACTTGTGCGTAGTTGAACCATAAGGATTCGTAGCGTGCGCGTTAACTAAATTAATCCGGAACTCGACACGATCTACGATGAACCTCCGGAGCTTCGCCCACTCATCATCATTCACTCCGTGGATATGCTGTGAAATTTTTTTGTCTTTTGTGAGATACGTTCAAGATGAAACAGTTATGTCAACGTTCTTCTTTTCTTACTTCGTTCTTTTTTCGAAAAAAAATGAATTTGTGGGGGGGAGGGGGAGGGGGGCGACGACATCTCGATGATACTCCACGTGGTGTGTCCCCAAATATCTCGGCCGCTGCGGTCGCATTTTCGATGGAGGCGGAAATGCCAGAGGCCCGTGTACTGTGCGTTGTCAGTGCACGTTAAAGAACCCCAGCTGGTCAAAATGTCCGGAGCCCTCCACTACGGCTTTTCTCTCCTTTCTCTCTATTTCAGTCCCTTTCCCTACCCCCCCTACCCCTCGGACGCTTAGCCGTGCTCCCTACATGGGCTGCAGAAATTAGCGTCCTTTCCTAACCGAAACAGAATCATCATCATCATCATCATCATCATCATCACCCCAAATATCTCACAAACTATAAATAGACATATAACGCTGTTGATAGAGCGGAAAAAATACGACAGATATACTGGAAACTGTAAGAAAGGAAACATACTTGAGGCTACATGGGCTCGACACTGTAGGTTCTGCTTTTAATACCTACCTAATAATTCGCAAAGACATTGAACCGATCGAATCCCATTTTCATTCCATTCAAGCGTCACCCAGTGGGACCCGCTGTAGTAGATTACCGGCTGATGCGCTTTGTTGCGAAGTTCGCGGTACGGGTTTGATCTTGGGCCACGGTGGGCGCTGTTCGGTGCGGGCGAAACGCAAGAACTCGCCATGTACTTTGATTCAGGTGCACGTAAAACTGACGGTTGATTTATGGGGTTTTACGTCCCAAAGCCACGGTGCGATCATGAGAGACGATATAGCGAAGCCATGGGCCCTCGTTCACTACGTTATAGGAGGGGCTTGACGATGGAGGTTGGCGGTCGTAGAGACGCCTTGGAGACCCAGAATGAAAATGGTACCCGAACTCGCCGTTCGTCTCCAAGTTTCATGGCGAGAAGGCAGGTGTAGCAGCTACCATTTCGCGCAATAGGGCGCCTCACTCATGAGTCGAGATGCAATCAGGGTTAAGGAAAAAGAGGGACACGACTTCCAGGGCTCACCGGGCCACTTGCAAGCAACTATATTTACGAAGATCCAACAAACCGTTACAAAAATATGCCGTTCTGCTACTCCGCAAGGGTCCCTGTTTCGGTTCTCAGGTACAGCGGACGTACCTTGAGGAAAGCGGAGTGCGTGAACTCTCGTGTACTATGCTCAAGGGACGCATGAAAAGGTTTGCGTGGTGTAAATTAACCCGCAGCCTCTGCTTACGAATTCGGAAAATGCAAGCTCGTGGTTTCATTAACGGGTTCTTGAAACACTTTTTTGACGTTGTGGCAAACAACAGGCTGCAGCATTACCAAATAAACTGCGGGAACCACAGTGTAACAAGGCAGCTACGGGTAAAATAATGTCCTTCTCAAAAGTGCCTTTCGTTCTCAACTCGGTAGATGTTGTTCCCACGCTGCAACGCCCATGACTGTTACGCCGTGAGCGTGGCGTTTTGCATGGTTTCCGAGGTGCTGCGCGTTCGGTTATTGGGGGGTACTTAAATTTGTGCTGCCAGGTGACGTGACTATTTCGCGCTGAAGAAAATATTCATGACGCCAGTGGGGTGTACAACCAATCAAATCAGTCGCGAGCGTGATGTTGCGTGCCCATGGCACGACCTGTAGGCAATGGTGGTTGAAAATTCTCTCGGTTGAGTTGCTTCAGTCTTTAGAGATTCGTAAATTTAAACCATTGTTGTAAATTATACAATAAACGCAGAGTACTCATCTGTGTCTGCTAATGATTAGGAAGACTTGAGCTATCGACTCGTTGCGATTGTACACAATGGCCAAAACCTTCTCAGGGTCCCTTTAACAAAGGTACCCCGAGGAAGTGACCTATCTGTTGCCTCGAACCACGCAGTTGCCTTGCTTATGTGTGAGCACTAGAAATACTCTGCGTCAGAATAAATGAAATCAGCGCGCGCACTAGAGGAGAAGTCGTGTACCGCCTCCCTTCAGTCGCCTCATATTCGCTGTCATATTCCATGCAACAGGATTGATAAAAAGGATCTACGTGGTGTGAAAAATTTAAATCAACAAGGGCAACATTTTTCATAAGGTGCGAAAACAGAGGTAACGAGAGACAGCATTTAAAGCGTTGGTGCTCACTTAAGCTAGAGAAAGGCGACACTATGCAGCGAGGCTTAGGTGGAGTACCTCCTTGATGGTGCAGCGTCGGTCGCTTCATGCGCGTGTGAAAAAGCCCGCTGGGGCCATGTAGTGAGGAAAAAGAAAGAATCAATGTGCGAAAGTGGGTGAATGAAATGGGCAACGCGTCCCGTTTGTGTTTGTGTGCTCGCGTCCGCTTCGTATGCGTGTGCAAAAGCCCCCTGGGGCCATGTGTAGTGGGCAGTGAAAGAATAAATGTGCAAAAGTGCGTGAATAAAATGGGAAACGAGCCCCGCTTGTGTCTGTGTGTGTGTGTCGTTCGTAAAAAAAAATTATCGCCTGCACCCACGGGCTCCGCAAAACCGCGTCTCTTTAGAATGGCCCTGCGTGTGTTAGCCACCCTTTCTTAAGTATCCACCCCTCCGATATTGATTTTCTCACGGCAAATCTAGTGCCTTTTTGCTTTTGCGTACTCAAAATAAATGCAGTATTGTGCCCATGCATCTGTTGTTCATAGGTTTTAGTTTTTTTTAACGGTTTTCCAGATTTTTCCTCAACTTGCTTTGTCGTCTGTAGGGGAGGGGGCATGTTCTTGCGTCATGATGTATTTTTGTGTTTTGCGGCGAATTGATAAGTAGATGTGGATGGATGGATGAACAAAATGGGCCAGGACTGCGCGGAACCGCCCTACAATGACAGCGTAAGCTGGAGGAGCGAACTTCTTAGATGCCATTTTAAACGCTTCAGGCAACTAGTGCAAGTAGAGGTGGTAGGTATCCCCTGCTCCACAACTCTTATCATTGCGCCAAGTAGGGAAGTACCCACTACGCCATAATTACTGTGGTATGGTAACGTGCAAATCTGTATAACTGCACGTCTTAGAGAGTCTCTTGACGTCGTTTTCCCGAGCACGAATCGAACTCTCGGCCCGACGTCGACGGCGAGCTGCTTCTCTCTGCACAGCTGTCAGTTGTGCCCGACGTTGCCTTGCTGCAGCCGTGCGCGTAGCTCTGCGATTCGCTTTTTCAGCAGCGGTCTGCACCTTACGAGGAGGCGCCATCAGGTATATCGAAGAGCCAAGTCAGGTTGCTGTCGGGGCTGCGCACGTCCCCTGCCGCGTGATGCATGGCACGATACAACAAAGCTGCGTCAGTGGGCAGTGCTTCGTAATATTGATGACGGAAATGTTGAAGAAGATTGCTTCATAATAATGATGTTGTTGATGCCTCTGTAATGGGTTCAGAGCTAGAAACCATGCAGCCCTATGTTCTTTCAAGTGATTCCTCGAACTCGTTATGCAATCTACTTTCCCGGACGTGTAGTGGTGTAGTATTATTCTGCCACGTAACATTACATTTGTTAGTGCGATTCATGGCAGACGTTATACCTGTTTAGGTCTTTTAGCGAAGTTTTTTTCAAGCATAAGCGTGGCTCAGTGGTAGAATGCTCGACTGCCACGCAGCGGGTGTCGGTTCGAATCCACGCAGAGGATGTGGTTTGAATCTTCCTCGGTGCTGGTTATTTTTTTTTTTTCTAAAATACCCGCGATAGCGGTTACGGACACTGGCGGCGGCGGCGGCGGACAACTACGGCGCCAAAAGCGGCCCTTGTTGTAATCTCATAATAGCTTACGCTGTAAAACTTTATTGCGGTCCGTTAGGGCGCACGTTAGCGCACAGCGGGCAGCTCCCACGTCGTGACAGAAAGGCCTTGGTGTCTGAAAGTAAACCAGTTTGGAGTTAGCGCTCGTTCTCTTTCTTTGTCGTCGTCTTTGTTTGCGCTTCTGATTCGACGTGTACTCGTACGAAGTCGCGTATGTTTCTTTTCGACTGAGAAAGCTTGAAGCGTTCCAGCGCTACAGTTTCACTGGACATCCAGCCTTACGAAATAGGATGCCTCCTAATTTCTTTAGTTGTTTAACCAGCAATAAAAAGTGTTTTGCAGCTCGACTTACTCTTGCGTCACTACTTCCAAAGTATAGAACGTGAGGCATACTTGGTCTAGCCACCAATGTTTGCAAGAGTCGTATTATACCTTCATGAGGCAGTTCCTCTTGTTTAGACTATTGCACTGAATATTTTTTTGTCAGAAATATTCGTTCGTTCAATTTCTCTGACTTATACTGGCAGAAGCAACCGCATCAAGCTTCCTAGTATTCATTTGCAGCTCAGACGTTGTTGCTATCGCATACAAACGAAACAAAAAGAAATAGGCTCAGGGTCGGCTCCATGGCTAAAACAAACACAACTGAAGGCAGCACCAACGTGCGCGAAAAGTCACATGTTACAATGGCATGTGGTATTGCCAGTCAGCGCTACGTTCTTAACGTAACAGGAATGCTGCATGTTTTTGTGATCCGAGTGAAGGCAAGCCTTTGATACACTTGGCAGCTTTTCCTGTGGCTTTTAAACGAGTTTCAAGCGAAAAACTTCCCAAAAGCTGGTAGTTCGAAAGTACGAGGAGAGCTTTTTCGAAGGAAATGTCTACCGAAGAGCATGCATGAAATGGAAAGAAATGTTATAAAACAGGCGGCCGGTGACATTTGGCCAGAGGCTCATTCGGTCAAAGACCTCCTGAGAATAATGCGGGCTTGCTCAAATAAAGAAAAAGAAAGACAAGAGAAAACAGGGAGGAATGGGGAGGGCAATCTGAGGAGCTGAAGCAAAGCGGACGAGCTTCCATATTGCTTTCCATAAGGAGAACGAACCGGCGAGCTTGTGATGCAGGAAGTATTCCGTGGCAAGAAAAGAAGCAAGCGCTTGCTGCAGCCAGCAGCGAATTCAACGCAAGTGTTACAAGACAGCGCTTGCGTGTGCGTACACGTACGGTAGCCGGGGTGCGGAAATTAATGCGGGCTCAGCCGGCTTATCCTGGCACACTGTGTTTGGCAAAACATGCTCCAATGTAGGCGAGCTGCAGAGAAACCGCATAGCGGAGCCCTGTTGCCGTAGCAGCTGTGGGAAAGCGGCATTCAAGAAGGAAAGCGCAGCATTATTCACAAAAGGCCGAACGCTCTATGGAATAGTGGGTAGCCACCTGCTCCCGCTTTATGCTTCAACGCATTTATGATACAGTACTTGCATATGATGCCTGGTATGATGCGTTTTATCGTTTAGCACGAGCTCTATTAAACTGCGTTTAATACAATTACCTAAAAGTCCAGAACGAAAAGGCATCTTTAAATATGGCAATCGATGAGCGTCGAGGAACGCAGAAAAAGGAGGAGGAGGAGGAGGAGGAGGAGGAAGGAAAGGCAGGGAGGTCAACCAGATGCGCATCCGGTTTGCTACCTTACGCCGAGGAAAAGGGATTAAAAAAAAGAAAGAGAAAGAAAGGGTGACACGCAGAGAGAAGTTACACAGAAACAATGATCCTCGATGGCTACGATATGTGGACTTTAATGTCAAAGAGATATATCAGAGCAGATAAGGTCAACATTGCCACCAGAATAATGGTACAAAAGATGCAGAATCACGGTGCTGCTTACCTTCATCGGAAAGTGCACCTTCAACGCCAGCAAGAGGATGCCGCTACACAGAAACACAGATTCGTTCACAGAATCGGTAGACGTGATAAAGCAGAATAGCAGCTCACAAAAAAAAAAAAAAAACGGCTACGGTGTTCGTTGTATTCAATGTTGAAGATAGCGGAACATCCTTCCAATCATTCGTTGATGTCCACCTATATTTCCTCCACTCTACCATCAACTTTTAGGCTCCCCGGTATGCTGTCGGGAAGTGGCGGTGTTCATGAAGTCCCACAGTGTTCCAGGCGCTATAGATTCACACTCAAGTAATTAGCTATCACAAGAGGACCCTTAAAACTATTCAAAACGTGCCGCCTTCAAGTGGGGCATGATTCACAATGTCATAGAATAACTCACGTGTGTTTAGAACGCGTACTCGTACTTAGCTCTGTTGTTGCCGCACCTATGCTCACCTTTAGGTCTTACCAATAAAGGTAGGTACAACAGAACGCGTCGTTAGCCTCCATCACGCTGCCATTGCACTTAATTCAATGCGACGTTCACAAGCACCGTCCATTATCGTCGTTTAAATTTGTTGCATGCGCAGCTGACCGTTCTACTTATAAGTCCCAAAGCAGGTACTGTGTGTAGATGACCGCAGTGAGAAAGAGATCGTCTCAGTATTTCTCCTACCTGTTCCGCACCTCGAGGGCCCTTTTCTTCAAAGTTGTGTGTGCGTGCGTGCATGCATGCGTGTGTGTGTATTGAGGGGTGAGAAGAGGGGAAGGGTGGCTGGGGGTCGGAGCGAACAATCCTGGAGGATGGCGGATCGCTGTGCGAGATATTGCTGACAGCAACCGTTCGCCTTGTGGCGTCAGTATCCTCTGTCAGCTCGGGCAAGCAACCGATATTGACAGCGGTTGTTGGTGAGTGTTTCTGCTGCAGTGGCCTAAATCTCTATACACATCTCGACCGAGAATTGCTCGCAGCACCGCGCATGGTCGTGCATAACGGCGGTATGCCTCTAGTGACGTTGAGAAGGGCACGACGAAATCCTGAGCTTTGTCTGTAAGGAAACGACGGAGGTAACCAACACTTGACCTCAGCCGTTTGCTTGCTTGAAATGCTTAAAGCCGAAGCACTGGCAGAATCTTTCAATGCTTTCGCCATAAACTAAGGCTGCACAAAAGTGCGCCGTTAGTCTTGTATAGCTACATCCTCGATCGTAGTGTAGCTTCTGGTAGTGCAAAATATGTTTGATGCTTAATATTATATCTGCAACGGCGTGGCTGAAGTATAATATAATGCAAGCAACAACCCTTGCAAGAACTCAAGAGTTATCATTTTCCTTTCCACATATGGCGTATTGAAAAAAGTATCCTAACACTTAGTAGTAAGCACTGCTTTAAGAGTGGCCAAAATGCACAAACATAGTTATATGAAAAAACTTTACTGTCGACGGAATCAAGTTATGTGCAGATTGAAAATATTGTTGAACTGCAGGAGTTCTGATTTTTTTGTTACCTTAACTGTGCTTGCAGCATCGCCTCGGAGCATACAATGACAAAGGCGAAATAACTATCGAATAGAGTTTGCTGGTGCCGTGCCGTCGTTGATAAATGGAGCGCTTTTAGTTAATCTTCCTGTGACAAGTACATTATAAACAACATCACACTAGGATGCTTTCTTTCTGTTCTTGTGAACTTACTACGAGTCATTACTTAAGGCCACATTGTGTTGCACCATCGTTGGCTGAACGTTATTGGTGAGGTTTCCTAGAGATACGCCAAATCTAGTGCAGCTTATCTTGAAAGGGACGTCCCCGCGGATGACGAGTCCTGTCTACTCGCTAAACTTTTGTCCAAGGTCTGCATTGAAGTAAACTACGTTGAAGCGCATAAAAAGTAAATCCTCGAAGCAAAAGGTGTAAAAGAGTCACTTCTCGGCAGTGATGGAAGCAGCAAATTAATTCGCGAGAGGTTGCCGGACACGTTACCAATCCGGTAGCAAGAAGCTTGCGCCCCTTGTTTCCTATTTTTACCACGGTTTTTATCTCAAACATTTGAGGATCCCATGCGAGATCATTTACCCTTACAAGCATGATATAGTGAGATATGCCTGTCTCGCTATATCACGCTAACTCATCCCACTTGCTTTTCATGCAAAAAAAGTAATAATAAAGAATGCTGTAAATATTGAGAGACGCGGAAAAATGTTCGTAATATTCCTGTACTTTAGTCATACTTTTTCTCATCTTCCCATATTTTGTATAAGGCGGCTGTTTACAAAGCAGCATAGTTCCACGGGATGGAGCAAGAGGAAGCTTATGGGCCCTGTTTTTACTCCGCAGATTTTACGGCTGCCTCTGGTGTGGCTCAAGACGTGTATTGTATTGCGGCAAAACACTCACTAATAAGCGACGCTCTTTCCCGGGAAACGTTTATATGAAAGATGTATAGAAGATACGGTGCACAGTTTCATATTCTACGGCTTGCTTGGGCGCTCAACAAACAGCTTGTCTGCAGTGCTTTACGGACGAAGTTTTTCCAGCTTCATTCTGTAGCTGGGATAACAACAAAAATATTGCACTTTTTTCTGCAAGTAACGTAACACAAGGACCTTGAACTGCATTGCTTAGCACCCGCTCCAAAATTGGCTCAGGATGGGCTGTCGTAATTCTCAGTGTGTTTCATTGAGGCAAGTACCACGTGTCCATATTAAATTCCTGTCGCGGGGTATACTTGTTTTATTTTAGAAAGATGAAGGACTGCATATGAAAGACACAAAAACGTTATATAAAGCAGGGCCCGTATTAAAAGAAGAAAAAAAAACATCTTAGGCGTAAAATTTTCCAAAAAGAATATATTTGCCAAACCTGAAGCTGTATCATATCAATAGAGAAGACAGCCGACCAACTACATAAAGCACTTACGAAAGACAAGTTTCGTGAACTCGGTCCAAGTTATTTTTCAAAAGAAGCTTCATTAAGTCGGCAGTGTGCACTGCATGATTAATTCCATAGTCTGCTTTCTTACCGTGATAAAGGACACTCATGGCAACCATCCGTACTGCAAGAAGGGAGATTATAGTGGTGCATCCAAGTATCTCCTATAAATATAACTCCCTCTTCGAAGCAACGTCTAACAACGTTGTTTGTGTAGTTGATAATGACCGGCTCTTGCTGATTTGTTTACTTTGGATGTTTCGCACATAGAATCTACATATTCCTTTCTGTCTCACTCGGTCATGCAATCAGCCATAAAACCTCGCGCTAAAATTGATCTGAACTATGCAGTGTGAGGATACTGAAGATACGTAACCAGTTATGAGAATAAGAAGCCTTGTAGCTAGCGCTGCCTCGTGAGCGGCCCCTGTCAAAATGCACCAAAAACAAATGCGCCAATGCGGTTATCAGACAGTCCTAAAGACTATCACCGAGGCATGTGTGCAAACCGTATGCGTCATTTACTTTCGCTGCACAGAATTTGCATTTGGTATGACTGATGAGCCAGGTACGACAATTTCCATTGTCGTTGCCCTGCCCATATGCGGTTCTTATGCAGAAGTTGCGCTGAGTGCACCTTACCATTTACGTATATTGATCGCTCCAAGTGAACTGATGTACTTGACGACCAAGGGAACACACGAGCAGCGCTTTCTTCCCACGTAATGATCTATATGGCCCCTTATTTATGCGGGGAGAGATGACCATGTTTCCTTTCCCGTCACGCTATCTTCAAGTTCATTTGCGTAACTTCGAACCTATTATATACAAACTTGCGATCAAGTACGTACTGTTCTCTGGTCTTTTATGCCGTGTCAGCAGTTTCATCAAAACACGTGTGCGTTGGCCACGCTTCTTTCGCTCTTCAGATCTCCAGTTTATTCGAAACGTCGGGTGTAAGATAGGCAGACGCTCGCTAATAAACTTCGTCGCATTGTAAGTTCATGTACCTAATATAGTGAGCATGGTTTGGGTTATGTCTGCGCATAAAACATAGATGTAATATACCCTTTCATTTTATTTGATAGGTGGTTTTGCGGAGTAAAATGTCTGAAACGCGCATGTTATCAGCATCCACGTAGAGTTTATAATAAATGATGTTCATGAGCAGCAGTTGTGTGCACATAGCTGCGAAGTTAGTGGCAATGTGGTCGGCTAGGATTTAGCGACATTCTGCCCGAGAGTGTTGTCGTGATGTGTGTGCAGTCATGGAAAGCCCTAACAGACACGCGGTAGACCTTATAGAGCTGGTAGGCGAGGCACATCTGTTTGAGGTTCCACTGAAATCCTTTTGGCGGGCATGGTATTATGTAAAGCCATAAGTGTAAACCCAGTGTCTGTTACCTTAAGTGCGATCTCGCTTTAACTAATCGGCTGAATTTTATGGTTCTTTTTGTTAGAGAATACCAGAAAATAATAAATTGTCGCTCTTGGCTTAACACGTCACCCAAACTTATCTTCGTCCTATTGGATGCGCAGGATCGCAATATTAGCAGTTAATATAGTGCTGGGGGCGATAAACTAGAACCCTCCTCGTTGTTTTAAGTATATTCTATTGCGTTCAATATGTGCGGCAAGATTTCCATTTTCTTTTATATTGTCATCGCAAATCTAGCCTTCTGCTGACTTCGTCGTCTGTCGCTCATACGGGGATAGATAATTTAGGCTGTGCGCCCTTTGGCAATGCTTTTTTTGTGAAGTAGGTATAAGCGGCCCGTACAAATCACGCACTGAAGTGCTCGCTTTCGCATGCAGCGAGAGCTTGATGAAATAATTGTACAGGTGAAGTATCTGTAACGTCTACAACTGTGAACATAGATGTCATATGAGTCCTTGACTTAGCTCCTATGTGAGGATGATTAGGATGTAGTACGTTCATACAACTCTAAGAAAGCTATGGCAGATTGTGTTTCACGATGCTCTTAGAGCTCGGCTTTCTGCAGGAAGAATGGGCTAGTTGTGTTCATCACTATACTATTACAGAGCCCTTAACTTTGTAAAATTGTCTCAGTACGTTTGCTTAACTGGTCTTCTCAACATGTACGGTATTCCACAGAAAAGGAATGCCGTCGTGTCTCGCCCATTCAGCCAATCAATCAAAACAAAAGTCGCAATGTGCAGAATATATCGTGTATGGACGTTACATAATGTTGGCAACATTTTTTTTTCCTTTTTTTTTCACGGTCTCAATTTAATTCTACTTCTACGCTTTTATGCCTGAAAGAGCTTGATGAAATATCAAAATTTTCTGCGACAGCTGTGCAGGAAGTTACTTTGCATTACGTATAAGTATGCCCATTTACAAAACGCAATATATTGCCTTTTTTTAGGTGAGGAAACATCGCGAAACTATGCGCATGGTGACTGCATTGTCTGAAAGCACGCAGTGGAGGTTAATTCACTAAGGGTACGGGCGCCTAGTGAGGCTGCTTGCTCGACGATGTATGTTATCAACACAAGACGCTCGTATTGGTTTCGTTGTGTTTCAGAACAGCAAATTAGTTTCTATTTGATGATTTTCATTGGCGAAAGAAACAAAATTTGAACGGTTGCTTTATCAGGATTAATAGGTAGCACAAACTAGTATTTGTTTTGAAAATAACAGCACCGAATGTATTTCCTTAAATGGACTGATAGATTTATAGAACGAACGACGCTGCTTAAAAGTACCCTAGTCATATAGGCGCACTTCTTGCGAGATGTAGAATACATTACTACAGTTTTCTCGGCTCTCCTCAGTTGTCGTGCCCTCCATAATTTAATTTTTAAGCAACCGTTCCTTGGCGTAATTCTGAAGCGAATTTGATGCTTTCAGTAACCTTGGTAAATGTTTTGTAATAAGCTCGATTTTTTAAAAGAAATGTGCTCACGAAATCAAACTCTAACCGGTGCTTTAGAAAGAGCTGTAAAACGAAAGATGGGATTTGACATCAGCCTAGTGTCCCTCTCGTAAGCAAGTTCAGTTCCGTCTTTTACGCAGTGTAGCATATTATAAAATTATAACATAAGTATGTGTTGTGTTTGTAACCATTTTGTTAGATGCATTACTTTCTTCATTAGTAAAACGAATGCATAAGGTAATGCTTTAAGCAAGAAAACATGAGCGCACGAGTGCCATGTCAAAGCAACTGCGTGGTCACCTGCGTCACCTGCGTGGTCACCTGCGTGGTCGGTATCACAACAACAATAGAGCCGATGCACAGCTCTTTCTCATTTTATCTCGTCACACCTCGTTTAAACGAGAGCTGCAGGACTGGCGAACACTCGCCGCTGTAGCTTGGTGGCCGTAGCATTGGAGCGACTGCGCTTGAAGTGATGCATCTAGCTTAGTAAACTAAGCAGCCCATACACAAACGCGGAATGCAGAAACGTTCGAGTACTAAGATTTCCGGCTACGCTGGACAAGTTTATGGTCAAAATTATGTTGTTGTGGTTCTCCACGGCGTGCCTCAGGTTCACCACGTGGTTTAAGCACGTAAACACGTCACAGTTTAATGACATTCGCGAAGTTCCAAGTTCGTTGAACGTTACCACGTCGCAGAGGGAGAGAGAGAGAGAGAAAGGTAAACTGAGACTGTTAGAGTCCGCTTCCTTTCATGGGGGGAGGGTGCGCTGACATACGAAAAAGGAAGGTAATGGAAGAAAAGCGCGACAGAAATGGATCAAAATAGACATATACGCGAAAATCGCTGCTGCGTACAATGAACAGCTGTAGCAGCACTGGCACTTGAAGCCGCTCACTGACATTTTAAAGAACACTACATCGTCTAAGAGCCTCAGCCTGTTCACCGGTGCCCTTTTAGAGACGAAGCAATGATTTTGCAAAAAGGGGAAAACGAGCAAGGATCGTTATATTCAAGGATTTCACAAATATCGCCATGTATTGCTGCCGCTACTTGAAACTTCTCGCGCCTCCATTTTTTTTTATTTTTTTTTTTGAAGGAGAGTCTATCGAACTAGTTGAGTAATAGGTGTAAGACATTTAAAACTACGCAAAGATGAAGACAAGAGGAAGAAACACCACTGCTCTTGTGGTGCTCTTTGCGTTTCTTTCGCTTGTCCTCCTCTTTGGGCAGTTTTCAAAGTCTTTAAGTTATTTTGGTGCTTCGCCTTCATCTACCGCTTTGAATCTTCCAGAAAAGTCAACAGATCGATACTTGCATCCCGTGTCTAGACGCGAGAGGGAGACGGGCGTGAGCAAGGGTCTCATCGGCAAAACAATTGCCGCTTGCTTTTCCTAGGCGGAACCACTACAATGACCACAGCCGCTGCGGCAAGGCTCCTTAATCATTCACGTACGTCGCGCTCTGAGAAGAGAAGGTGGGCGGGACCAGTCTGGCCTCGCAAAAACATGAGTATATGAGTGTTGTTTGAAGCGCACGGACTCGTGCATTCTAAGCAAGGCAAAATAGACTTTCTGGGTGCTTTCGGGCGTGTACCGTAGTCGTTCATATAATCCATTAGCAGAGCTTCGAAAACATACGCCTTCTCTTGATTATTCGGTGAAAGGTCAAGAACCTTCGTGCAGTAGTACGATTCTTGTTTGGAATCGGTCGTTGCTTCGTGTTCACTTTAGGCGGCAAATACTGGGGAAAGCATGTTTTAGGACTGGCATTGCTACTGCGGCGATCGCTTCTTACAGTATTTGCCAAGCGCTGTGCCACACGCAAATAGAATATTATTTTAGATCCAGAAGGACGAAGAGGCTGTTGCGAAAACCAGCAAGGAAATTGTGGCAAAAGGACATACCTGCACGCGAGGTGAACATCATGGCATCTGTTAGAGGAATGAACTCTCCTCAATATATTGTAAAAGAGAAAAATTACATTCAGCAAAAGTTAAAGTATATAATGCCATACCGACTACTCAGAAATGAAAGCTTCAAAACTGAGGGAAAAGTCGTCTTGGTCTGGGAACGAAACCTTGGATGAATTCTTGTGAAGTACGAATTTTTCACCAACTTCGAAGCTGCCATTTCTGAGAAAGGCATATAAATATTCTTGTAACATTGTGCCGCAAATGGGTGCATGCGTGATTTTGCTTTCGTTATTTATTATTATTTATTATTATTTATTTATTTATTTATTTATTTATTATTTATTTATTTATTTATTTATTTATTTATTTATTATCCCAGCCTGAGGGCCCAATTGGCATTACAGAGGGGGTGGGTACATGGTTTACAAATAATCAAAAACATTCAAGCCTACATGGACAAGGATAAGATAAACAGACAGTAACAACAGCAAAATAATAAAAAACATAATCGTTAAATTAGCTTGTGGAATTCAACAGAACTGGTTTTTTGCTTGGTTTAATTATAGTTAATGAAGAAGGGGAATTAGACTGGTTGGCACTGAATGAAGCAGCGCTTCGTTCTGCTTTAATACTCGGTCTCACTATCACACTGCATGGGGGCAGGTTGCCCCGCCACGGTGGTCTAGCGGCTATGGTACTTGGCTGCTGATCCCAGAGTCGCGGGATTGAATCCCGGCCGCAGTTTCTGCATTTCGATAGAGGTGAAATGTTGAGGTCCTTGTACTGGGCGATGTCAGTGCACGTTAAAGAACCCCAGGTGGTCCAAACTTCCGAATACCTCCACTACGGCGTCTCTCATAACCATAGCTCCTTTTGAGACGTAAAACCCCAGAAGTCAATCAACTGCATTGAAGGGAGAAAAATAATGAAGCCGAGGAAATTACAGCAAATTTTTTTTGTAGTATTTAACTGACATATCTGAAAATGACTTCCAAGGTAGCAAAAGTATACGTCACTCAAACGTAAAGTTGTTTCTGTAGGGCCGACACCAAAGAAAACTCCATGCCTGCGCAGAGCATGCTAAGCAGTCACAGCTTAATGTTGTGGACTGTTTAACTTGGTCTCTCGTTCCGCTATCTCGGTGTCCTGCTCCTTGTTCCCGTTCTTCCTCTTCTCCTGCTGCTCTTTCCTATTTTCTTATCCTCCTCCTTTTTTTTTTTTACTCTTCTCCTCTTCCTTTCGTTCGTTTGCCTCCCCAGTCTTTTTCTCTCCCCATTTGCTCCTCCTATTCCTTCAGTTCTCTACTGCTCGGGTTCCTGATTGCTTTTATTATATTGCTACTTCACATACTTCACCATCAAATTAGCCTGCTGTAATGAGCCCATAACAACCTATGCTCAAAAAGAAAGAACTTGAGGGCCAAGCAAAACTTTCAGCGACGCTCGACCGAATCCACTGCCGTGTGCCACCGTATCATGGCAAGCCAGCCCTACGTGACTGAAGGCAAACGAAAGCGACCGCTACCGATGTCTGCGCTTGCAAAACATTCCTAAGCGCCAGGAGAGCAAGTTCTTAGAGTTATAATAGGGACTGCGTTACCGTTTGCTTGTCGGCTCTGAATAAGAATTTAGGGTGCTAAAAATAAGCAGAACGTAGCTGCTTTCTGATTATTGATATGTGAATGTGTTATTATAGATCTAAAAGTAAAACAAGAGTGAAGTCATTATTCCAGAACTGCCTATACTGTCCAGACTACACTTGCCCGATTGCTCTAATAGCAAGCAAACAGTTATTACGTGATTAGACACCACCAGACCTCGGAATCGCTCTGACACCACCGTGCCGACGGGCCGAAAGGAGAAAAGGGGCCGGTGGTGTTGACTGTCTTGAGGCACTAAAACTCGAATTTCAACAATTTGACAGAACTAAGCAAATGCAGTTGGAGCTCACTACCGAAGTCACCGCAAGGCTCATCATGTCATTTCTCGATCTGCAGTGTTAATCCACCTATGGTGTGGAATGCAGCATATCAGGGCGTCCTTGCAGGCCATCGCTAGTTCAGCTACCACCTCGCATACTTTCTTGATGCAGTACGCAGTGGAACGTAACCTGTGGACAGCCCTGAAAAATTGGTATGCGTTACTCTAAAGATACATTGCGTGCAAATCGCCAGGATGTTGTACTTCTCGATACGAGAGAAATGGCGGAATTGAAAAGGCCAACTAGCTTAAGCTGCTATTAGGGTAAACGAAAATGTTAAGTCTCTCTCAACGGACAGTCTGTGTCAACACTTAGCGAGACAGTGTCAATAAAACCATCCTGTGTAATTGGCAAGCAATGTCCGGTTTTCGGAGTACTGTTGCCCATTTAGGAATGCTCATCGGAATACAATGAAAACGCGACTATCAGAGACGCTAAGAATCGCCGAGTCGGTATGCTTCTCCTCATTACGCCACAAATAGAGCAGCGTGTAAGCCTTTCGTATCGGAACATTACAACGTAAATAAAGATAGCCAAAACGCTCGATATTACCTTGCCAGCTGCCTTGTCTCTAGAACGTTTCTATTGGCAGATCGATAACTGCTTAGGCACTCCCTCCTATTCCCTCTCCGGCTTCGGTGAAATGCGCATGTTAGGCTCGTCACTCCCTCTCCCCCCAAAGCCTGCGGGCTGTCTGCACCGATGCACCGGCGCGTTCAGCCAGTTTGCTACCTTGCACTGGGGGGAAGAGAGAAGGGGAGAAGGTTTGCAGCATCTATCATCGGATAGATGCTGCAAAAACTAAGATGATCAAAGCTGTGGGTAAAGGCTTTCGCTACAAATGTAACGATGGAGTGAGAGAGTATAAAGTTGTAAGATTTCAAAAAGAAGGCAAACTAAACGCGGAGCATACTCTACATGTGTGCGTGAGTGAGAGAGGGAGTGCAGCTGTGTAGATAATTGGAAGTGGCCATGAATCATGACTCTTAGTCGTGTTTCCGAATATGCATTCCATATGCCTTTTTGTTGGAAGGCTGGCGCTATACGCAAACCGTTGTCGCCTGTCGTTCTAGCATTTTAGGTGCGAAGCAGCTTATGATCGGGGCTATATCCCTCCCTCCATCCGCCGTGTGGCGCCCACATCCGCACCGCGCGTCCTCCTCCTCTCCTTGTCTCATCTCTCCTCTCGGAATTCCTCCTCTCCTGTCCGAACGGTGCGCGTTGACTACGGAAACTCTCATTCTTCGATGATGATGATGATGATTGTGGTTCGGTTTGGAAAGGACGCTAATTTCTGCAGCCCATGTAGGGAGCACGGCTAAGCGTCCGTGGGGGTGGGGGAAAGGGAGTGAAAGAGATAGAGAGGAGAGAAAGGCCGTAGTGGAGGGCTCCGGAAATTTAGACCAACTGGGGTTCTTTAACGTGCACTGAGAACGCACGATGAACGCTTTATAAGCTCGCAAGGAACAAGAACGCACCCTCGCCCGCGAGAGACAACGCTGACGCAGGCAGCGTCTGCTAGCGTCAAACCGATACAAACGTGACACCTATTCAAACCGATGCAGACGCGGTGTGCACCCACCGTGCTGCTTCGCATCGCCTCATGGTCCCCTTTAGCGGAAGATGGTGAATTTTTTTTTTCTTTTCGTGCAATTAGCTTCACTTTAGTTCTTCAATCGACAGTATGTAGAGGACCAGCTACAGAATGGGAAGCCTGTTTGGTTGACATCTTTTCGGAGCACCTTGCTTGTTCGCATTTTTTTTTTAGCCTCCGGGATCGCTTCAAGGTAAATGCGTTGTGCAGCGGAACAGCTCGGGATGCAACACATCGATTCGATGCTTATATGACCGCATGGTGAGCAGACGAATCGAGTGAAGATGAGGACGACGGTTGACAACTCTGATGCGGTCCTGCTTTATGGCGAAGTGCTGGAGTGTATTCTTGTAAATACACTTGCATATAGCTTCCCGTCCGCATCTGTCCAAGTGACAAGGTAAAATGCCTGTACTACACTGTTTCCCGTACACAGTAACCTCTATAACATTCACCATTTAACCAAGCGACAAGCGTTATGCCTCATGTGTCTGCCTGTGGGCCCGCCAGTAAACGCCAGGGAACTGCGGTGTATTGGGAGAAGCGGCAACGAACATGCCGCATATATAACCAGAACATCGGCACAATCGACATTATCTGCACCGTGTACGGAACGCAGGCTTAACAATGAAAACGACGCACGCCACTTGCGGAGGCACATGTCTCAGTTTATAAAGATATATAAATATAAAAAATTATGACTACAGTGGTTTAGCTATAATTTTAAGAACGACTCATCATTTACTAGCATATCCCGCATCCTTCTTGACGGAATCGGTGTTTTCTCTTTTCTTCTGTTTACTTTATTTCCACTGTTTGCAAACCAAGGTACGGGGGCAGGTGATTTACATTTGTAAGAAACCTTTTTTTTGCGTTAGTTTTGGACGCCTTCCTTAAACAGCGTCGCTTATTTATGCGCATATTTAAACTTGGGAAAACGTCGAAGCGCGGAGATTTGGGCATGCCGCTCGTTTCCCCCAAGGTGAACTTGAAGTTTGCGCATCGCGGTTCAGTGGTACAAGGCGGAACACGCAAGCACAACATCAATAACCTGGGAGAAAAAAGACGGAAGTGTTAGAATTCACTGGGAATGGAAGATAAGGAGCAAGAGATCAGGGAAGCACCCAGCCTCTTTGGTCGCTCGCTCAGAATATCGTTTTTTGCTCGATGCTCTTACAGGAGAGCCAACGCTTGAAAGATCTTTCTAGACAATCCTGGAAAACGACCTAGGAAAAAAAAAAAAAAAAAGATGCGCCAGGAGGCATTCCCTATAAGTTGGGTATTTGGATTTTACCTCGCGAGAGAAGAACGGGAAAGTGAATGCTATGGAGGTATACCGCAGTGTGGGATCTCCTAGAAAGTGCGTAAGAAATGGTGCACGAAAATGACCCGTTTTCAGTGCTCAGACGCATTTCCACGCGCTGTATAAAAGATACAAAAAAAAGAACAAGAAACGAAGTCGTGGTACTACATACACAAGATACGCGAAAACAGGGAAGTTGAGGAAGGGTTTGATATTCGCGAGATTGCCTTGTTTTTAACCTCTGTTCTTCACTGGTTCAATAAGACGCATTACGATCGCTTTTACAGTGCAGAGTGAGCCCTTTTCTTAATGTGCTCAGAAGACCCCATGCATGTGGGAGGTACCATGGCCCCTTGATTTCCTTTTTCCTTTTATAGAAGGCATGAAAACGCTTGAAAAGACTAAACAGTGGAACTTCCGCGCCCCATTTATTATTACTTCGGTACTTCATAATAACAGAATTGCCATCAGCGTTTTCTTGGACATAAAGAAAGCATTAAATGTGATTTCGCATTCCAGTCTACTAAAAAATTTGGATTTTATTATGGATTCGGTGAAAAGACGCTTGCAGTTTTTTCCAGCTATCTGACAGATAGGAAAGAATGCGTTGTCTTTCATTATTTGATTCCTAATTTGATTCTTGCTGTACAAGCATAGAAAATGGAGCAAAGGCAAAAGGTGAGAAGCCTGACAATAAACCTTCGCTCCAAATGCAGCGAGGTTCGCAGGCCATCAAACACTATGTAAATACAAATAATGTTAACGAGAAATAAATAAATAAAGATATACATAATGAAGTGCATGCAATATTAATAAAGCGTCATAAGTAATGTACATAAGCACTACAACGCTTGCAACGTTAAACATACTAATAATGAGTAGATGCGAGTGCTCATCGCCACATATAAGTCAAAGTGAAAAAAAAAAAAACTTTGATACCATTAGAAAAAATTGGGGGACCCTTAAGCTTCGCCTTTAAGAGTTGAACGCGATAGCGAAATCCGGCCCCTAGTGTGCACTTCAACCACTCAGTGCATACTTATTAATGTGTGTTGTTACACACACACACACGCGCGCGTGCGACGTATCTATAGTAATGGTAGAGGTTTTCGATCTATTTAACAGCACTTTTATATCAACTTCATGAAAATTTTGTACAGTGATGTAGTCACATGGTCCTGTGTTGCGAACTGCGCGTAGGCGTGACACTTTTATTCGTAAATGGTCGCATTCTGTCGTTCTTCTTGCGTTAACTATCTGGCAGCTGTTCGATTTGTTCTTCAGGAGACCTCTTCCGGCCAACCGCAACAAGCATCGCCTTATGATCGGTGAAATGGCAAGTGCAGTACTTCACTTCTTTAATGGTGTCATGAGAATGAAATGCTAAAAAAGTGGATGCAGAGCATCCGACGAGACCGCATATAGGCTCTGCTGTAGTCGCATGGCCTCCGAGATGGCGGGCGCGCTTGCTGTCTCGGAGGTCATGGTAGTCGAGGCATTGCTTGATATGTCTTCTGCTAGGTGGACATAGTTGTCCATTTTTGAAGCTGTTATTTTTCACTCACGGACGATTTTTTTTTTTTCGCTCACAAGAGACGCGTGGAGACGCCGACACCGACGGCGGTATTTCTGCGGAACGAGCTCTCTAACGCTATCGCGTTACTAGTCCCACGGTGTAATATTGGCATTAGGAAAAAGACAGATGACATTACACATATGGGTGGACAAACAGGAAACATAGTACAATAATCAAGCACCATTGAACGCACATCCTGAGAATTTAGAAGTATAACATATGGGATGCCCTGCTAGATCCTCGCTTGATGCTAGATCCTCACTTGTTTTCATTATATAGGAGTGATTAACCTCCTTCACGCAAGACAATAACGTCCGCTGAAGACGCCACATTGCTTTTTCGAGGTAGCTCTCGCTGAAAGGTAAAGCAACAAATTACGGCACAGTTTATGTCCGCATGGGTCAAGGGCACTGTTGATAATATATGGGTTCGAGAGCGAAACCAAAACTGAGCGACGCCGGAGAAGCAGAATATTTTCCCCAATAATTCTAAATTTCATTGCCACAAGCTCTTAAACAACTTGTTGCAAGATTACCTTGCTCAAACACAAACTAAGTACATTATAGCCACAGATGCTTCCGTGAAAGAGGAAAAGGCAGGGGTGGGAATTTTCTCCTCGTCGCTCACCTGGTCGTATGCATTAAGACTCCCAGATTACACCCCTGTATTTGTTGCAGAGCTTGTAGCGATAATCTTAGCCTTGCGGAAGCTCCCTTCAGATGCAGTCAGTGCGGTGATCGTATCAGATTCTCTTTCAGTCTGCGCTACATTAACAGCTTCTCCTAAGTATGCTGCCATCCAGACGTTCCTCACTTTAGTCCCTGCACAGATAAACCTAGTAAAATTATTATGGGTTCCTGGCCATAGTGGGTTAAATCTAAATGAGATGGCCGATTCGTTAGCGAGAGCATCGCTTAACGGACCAATAGTATCGGTTCTCCCAGCATTAGAATTTCCTACTGCAGTAAGATATCGGGCATATCCGATACACAGGGATGCCACTGAGACAATAACAACATGTTAAACAATAAAAACATGTAAAATTACCGTGGAAAAGACAATAGTGTCCGTCGCGACAAGCTGAACTGCTGATTACGAGACTACGAGACTATGCAGCTTTTATCCCACCATCCTTGCTCTTTAAACATGTTTTGTATCTATGTGGCAATAAAGTTCACTTCACGCTGCCGAGTCCCTCCATTAAATTTTTACTCGCACAGGGCTGGTCTGGTGACATCGCCTCTGTGCCCATTCTGTCTTGAAATTGGAACAATTGATCATTATTTTTTTAAAATGCCGCCAGTATACATCAGTAAGAAAAAGACACCTGGAAATTACGCTTTCTAAATTAGGGTTAACCATGTCATTGGAAGTTATTCTTACTCTTGGTGCCTCGGTACTGGGCTTCAGCCACAGGGACATATTTGATGCAGTGTGCGTATTTATAAATGCATCAAAACGGATACGCTTGTGATTATTCACATGACAAAATTCTTAAGACTATGGTAAAGCCTATACACAAAAAAAGGAAAACACTTTGCCTGTTTTGATAGTGGAAGTGCACAAATAGTCTACATAGTTTTTTTTTATTTTTCTCCGTTTTCCTTTTCTCTCGATTATTACGAATTTATTATTCTATTTTATTCATCGTGTAGTGGTATTGGCACAATATACCAACTAAAAGTTAAGCACTCCAGGTCTTGGCCAATCCCCCGAAGGGGTGATTGGATCATCATCATCATCATCATCATCATCATCATCATCATCATCATCATCATCATCAGGCTCATCAAGGCTTATCATCATCATCATCATCATGAGACAAGAGCGCGTGCCAGCGTTCGAAGCAGCTTAGCGTTCGTGCTAGGCAGTTCCCGGCTGGACCTCAGGTCCGGGGAACCTGGCGACGTCCTCTCGGCGCTGTACTGTTCCTGCGTTCTGGCTGGGTGACTGGCCCAGGGACCAGGCGTAGGGTCCGGTGTCCTGGCTGCCGTTCCTGACAGCTGGCCGACACACGAACGCGACCTGCGCTCCGGCTGGGTGACTGGCCCAGGGATTAGGCGAGGCACTGCTGTTCCGGCTGCCGTCCCAGGCAGCTGATCCCGTTCGGCTGCCGTGCCGGGTGGCTTAACTCGTGTCCGGGCTGCTGCCAAAGGAACATAGTAGCCGCTGTGCTACCGAGCTGCCGCGGTGGCTCACATCCCTGCTGCGGCACGAAGCCGTGCTGTGACGTGGGCTGACGCACGCTGACGTCAACAAGCCGGGCATCGCGTCGACTGACCGAAGTCCGCGCCGAGGCGTCGACAGTCTGCCCCGCACGCTTCACAGGGCGAGAGACTTGATTTATTAAGACTGTTGTTTGCTAAGCATTTCATGTTGCTAGATAATTGTAGCTATATCATTGAGTTGTATATGTGCTTAGATTTTTTCATGTAAATAGAGTTAATGTTTTGTTTGTGTGTGCACTCGTGGCTCGATTGTGTTCCTTTGCTGAGCGGTCCTGGGCCCACACGATCACAACCCCCCCCCTTTCCATCACAGGCACAAACTCCATTACATGCCAAACGACCCAGCCATTGTGGCGATATTCTGAAATGCATTGGGAAAAGAAAAATCGTTCTTCTGTACTACTCATGAAGTAGTCAATTGCTGGAATACTTTACACAAAGGTTTATGGCTACGTGGTAGATTTTCGAACTTTGCAGAATGCTTGTCCGAGTGGTCACCAAAAGGCAACTTGTTTTGAAAGCACAATTCGTTGGTCCAATACAAACATTGGTAAATGCAATAAGCTGCCCTGTTATTGCAATTGTATACACGTTCATAACCTAAGTAACCGCACCGATGCTCCTAACATGCACGTGGAATAGTCATGTACAACATTACACCGATAACTAGCCACGCACGCTAATGGCACAAACATGCTTGCATGCATTCTTCTGCAATAATTGTTTTAATAAACATTGATTGACTGAATGATTAATTAAGTATTGCGGCCTGTGCTGTTTTTCTGACCGGGAAACGCAGGAATGCTGGACGCCCTTGGGCCTAATTACTTGCACCATTCAGAAGCGCCACCATTTTTGACGGTGTGACTTTTCTGGTTAAGGTTAGCACCCTTCTCTGCATGCCATCTTCCGCCTTTTTTGCTCGCCTGTATGCGCCCGCCGCGGCCACATTGAAAGGGAGGCCGAATGCTAGAGATCCGGGTATATAGATTTAGTAGCGCGCTAAAAATCCCAAGTGGTCGAAATTTCCACACCTCTCCACTACGGCGTTCCGATCCATTCCCCTATTTTATTCCCTTTCTCCAGCACAAATGAATGCTGCATGCTCGGTACCATTCTGTGGTTATGGAGAGCCACTCCTAAATGTCTGCAGACTTCCTTAACGCTTGCCTTACACGGTTGCAGGTTTTCGTCTGTCTGCGATGAGCTTTCCTCATCGCCAAGGAGAGTGTTGCGAGTATGTTCTCCAAATGTCAACACTGGCCGCCATTACCGTTGCTGCCTCGTTGCTCCTGCCCTCATACTTCTGAGAAATATTGTGTCCATACAGCAGCGAGGTCAATCGGTGGCAATCAGGCGAACCGCATACGCAGCATTACGCAAGACGACACGGATGTGCATACACCGATGGACATCGTTGGAAATACCCCGAACGTATTCCATACATACTGCGCATACAAACACACCTTCCTTTTTCTCCGGCCGCCGCTGTGAATGGCGCCTGCTCAATCAATCCACAGATGATGTAGGACTTGCATCAGAATGCGTACTCCTTGAAGAGAGAAAGGGAAAAGTCTGGAGCGTGCATCTTTCTCTTGTTTGGGCAGCCCCGAGACGTTCAGCCTTCTTCTAGTAATCTCTCTTTCATTGCATTAGAAGTACAGCGGGCAGCATTAGGCAGTAAGTGCTGATTCGTAGTGTAGCCTTCCAGATAGTGATGGTTTTTCGACCCGCTTACACTGAAAAGGTTTATCTGTTTCTCGGCGTTTCATTCTTTGCTTTGTGTGTGTTAGAAAAGTTCTAAAAATGTTTCACGGGACTAAGCAGCGTTGTAGTATCGGCAAGAAAAGTAAATGGAGCACGCCTTAGGTGGCCGGAGTGACTGTGGGACCTACAGCGTGACGGAAGCTTGCCGTGAAGGCGGTGTTTGACGTCAGTTAGGGAACTCTGCACCTGAGCACGCGGAAGGAGATACCAGCGCGGCCTTGTGACTGCAAGCGTTCCGGCCGCCCAAGCAGCGGTCAGTTTAGATTTTTGACCGATAGCGCATACTAACACAGGGAAGCTGAGAGAACATACATGTTATACGCCTTGTGGCCATGATAAGAACCGTTAGCTCATTTACAGAGGGAAGCCATTTCGTGTGAAAGGCAGGTCTTAATGCGGTGTTGCATTAGGACGTGTGAAGTTCCAAAACTTACACACCATGATACGCTCGCAGACGGGCTCCCCTACTCCCCTAGTCAGGTCCGAACACACACACACACACACACACACACACACACACACACACACACACACACACACACACACACACACACACACACACACACACACACACACACACACACACACACACACACACACATATATATATATATATATATATATATATATATATATATATATATATTCAGACTAGAACTTTATGTTGGCCAAGACGACGTCCCTAAATCCCATTTTGCAGATGTTGGCCGAACACAAAAGGCATATCATAATTAACTGTTTATTATGGGTGGCCGCACTACGCACATTTACAGAAAATTTAAATGCAAGGTAGTACGACAGGCATGATGCAGGATATGTCGTACTTCTTTGTGCATAAGGCTTGTGTCCGCGTTGGCGCCACTGCAATCCACCAAATATCATGCATGAACAACTGCAATATGTTTCGAGCTGGTATTCTTATTCATGTTATTTACATTTCAGTTAATGAATGCGGTTTTAGATTATCTTTTTTCTCACTGCTTCACGCGCACTCACTTTACGGCGTTGCCGTTTTTACTGACATGCGGTAGCGGAAGTTCACTGCGAAGAAAGGATTTAGACTGTATTTAAGTAATGGAAGTAGCGCATCACCATTGCAGTCTGGCCTTTATTGAAGTTCAGGTTCGTTTCCCGATAAAGGTTACTGTTACCCAGGTGGCACATCCCACTATTACAGCAGTAGCAGTTCGGCAGTTAAAAACACCTTATGTGTACAGCTATGTAAACGTTTCGCGTCTGCGAGGGCTGATCCCGTCCGCTGTCCAAGGCATGTAGCATTAGATCATACCAAAATAAAGTGTGAATGTATTGAACCAATCAGAATAAAAGGTGAATCAATGGTGCATTAGATGAACCAAATGTGAATTGATTTTAACCCCACGTGAATAAAGCGAACCAACCATAAAGTGAAGTAATAGAAATCCGTCTTAGGTGAACCGTATGTGTTGTGGATTTAGTTTTGTGGCTGTCAATTATTTCATGTACTGCATTGCTAAATCGTTTAGGGCTACACTACGCAAGCCAATCGAATCGGGTAATACGACAGCCTCGCCGGAATCCACAATCACAAAGTGAAATGGGTCTAAAATTTTGTTGAACTACCATAGGTGAGCCAGGTAAGCATCGTATTGCTGCTTACACATGTCTAAATTGACGACAGCAGAAATACCTTTGGGCAACGAGAGTGCAGTGGGAGCGGTGCAATCACTGGTAGCCAGAAGTATTTTTCGGGGCTGTCATACAGTGTTTCGGGAAGAGGGGCAGGTATTATAGGATGCGGTGTAAATGTCATGGGCGGAAAAGATGCCAAAGGTATATCCCCCCCGCCCCCGCCCCCTAGCTACGTCCCTGGGTGCAATCAAAGTTTTGCAAGAGGGCATCTACGAGATGACGGATACGGTCATTCTGGGACTTGATAAGAGAACGCATGAACACGTGAGTTCCCTCGCCGTCGATAGTACAGCTTTCAATTTCGGTAATTTCGGGCCAAGCGCAAATACAAAATAACATGTTTGAAAGTTAACTACCCCGTGCCAGGTGACACCGCCCGTGCCTTCCATCTTCTCAAGGGCTACCAATGTGCATTCGTCGTCCTGGCTCTTCAACACTCTCTTGGCCTGGCAGACATCGGACAAGCCAAGGATCTCCTTTGACTTCTTCCGCAAATGTGCGGACAGTTCGGACGGTGTCTTGTAGCTGGCCGTCTCCAAGGCGAACTCCTTGGCGAAGAAGGTGTCCACTCGAGCCTGCATGCGAATAAAGGCGCATATGCCGTGATTACTAAATAAAATACTTGTACCACTTACTTAGCCGTCTTCCAGCAATTTCCATCAACTGACGTGGCGACCAAGGCTGCAAACAGTGCACAGAGACACGTAAGTACCTTACTTATTAGAATTCGAATAATGCCTCAGCTCAAGCACCTGGTTACCACATGAAGCAAGGAAAGTAGCAGGAGGCGCCATGTGATCCCGCTAGCCTCGGCAAACCTAGTTACACTGACACATTGTGCGCTGTGCCTCCTGAATAGGTTCAAGCCATAGAGTTTCCTGCTAAAATACTAGAGGAAAAACTGGCGCTAGTGTCTATGGGAGTTTCAAACAAGGCAGGTGAGACAGCATGGGAATGATGGGTATGACGTGGATTTCCTAGTCTTCGTTCTTCTGGCTTCATATCACTGTGCGACTTAAAAAAAATAGGTCGTTTACGACAAAATCTTGCCCAAAATGCCAAAAAAGGTAAGACTATAGTCTTGGTTTTTTGTGAAATTTTGACTCGATCAGAAGTCGCACAAAATGCGTTTTCCGCATCGTAGAGCATTCCTCTACTTATTGCGCGCCTTCCTGAATAAAAATACGGTCTCTCAAAATTTTGCCCAAAATGCCAAAAAAGGTAAGACTATAGTATTGGGTTTTTTGTGAAATTTTGACTCGATCAGAAGTCGCACAAAATGCGTTTTCCCGCATCGTAGAGCATTCCTCTACTTATTGCGCGCCTTCCTGAATAAAAATACGGTCTCTCAAAATTTTGCCCTTTATGACTCGATCAGAAGTCGCACAAAATGCGTTTTCCCGCATCGTAGAGCATTCCTCTACTTATTGCGCGCCTTCCTGAATAAAAATACGGTCTCTCAAAATTTTGCCCAAAATGCCAAAAAAGGTAAGACTATAGTCTTGGGTTTTTTGTGAAATTTTGACTCGATCAGAAGTCGCACAAAATGCGTTTTCCCGCATCGTAGAGCATTCCTCTACTTATTGCGCGCCTTCCTGAATAAAAATACGGTCTCTCAAAATCTTGCCCAAAATGCCAAAAAAGGTAAGACTATAGTATGGGTTTTTTGTGAATTTTGACTCGATCAGAAGTCGCACAAAATGCGTTTTCCGCATCGTAGAGCATTCCTCTACTTATTGCGCGCCTTCCTGAATAAAAATACGGTCTCTCAAAATTTTGCCCAAAATGCCAAAAAAGGTAAGACTATAGTATTGGGTTTTTTGTGAAATTTTGACTCGATCAGAAGTCGCACAAAATGCGTTTTCCCGCATCGTAGAGCATTCCTCTACTTATTGCGCGCCTTCCTGAATAAAAATACGGTCTCTCAAAATCTTGCCCAAAATGCCAAAAAAGGTAAGACTATAGTCTTGGGTTTTTTGTGAAATTTTGACTCGATCAGAAGTCGCACAAAATGCGTTTTCCCGCATCGTAGAGCATTCCTCTACTTATTGCGCGCCTTCCTGAATAAAAATACGGTCTCTCAAAATTTTGCCCAAAATGCCAAAAAAGGTAAGACTATAGTCTGGGTTTTTTGTGAAATTTTGACTCGATCAGAAGTCGCACAAAATGCGTTTTCCGCATCGTAGAGCATTCCTCTACTTATTGCGCGCCTTCCTGAATAAAAATACGGTCTCTCAAAATTTTGCCCAAAATGCCAAAAAAGGTAAGACTATAGTCTTGGGTTTTTTGTGAAATTTTGACTCGATCAGAAGTCGCACAAAATGCGTTTTCCGCATCGTAGAGCATTCCTCTACTTATTGCGCGCCTTCCTGAATAAAAATACGGTCTCTCAAAATCTTGCCCAAAATGCCAAAAAAGGTAAGACTATAGTATTGGGTTTTTTGTGAAATTTTGACTCGATCAGAAGTCGCACAAAATGCGTTTTCCCGCATCGTAGAGCATTCCTCTACTTATTGCGCGCCTTCCTGAATAAAAATACGGTCTCTCAAAATCTTGCCCAAAATGCCAAAAAAGGTAAGACTATAGTCTTGGGTTTTTTGTGAAATTTTGACTCGATCAGAAGTCGCACAAAATGCGTTTTCCCGCATCGTAGAGCATTCCTCTACTTATTGCGCGCCTTCCTGAATAAAAATACGGTCTCTCAAAATCTTGCCAAAATGCCAAAAAAGGTAAGACTATAGTATTGGGTTTTTTGTGAAATTTTGACTCGATCAGAAGTCGCACAAAATGCGTTTTCCCGCATCGTAGAGCATTCCTCTACTTATTGCGCGCCTTCCTGAATAAAAATACGGTCTCTCAAAATCTTGCCCAAAATGCCAAAAAAGGTAAGACTATAGTCTGGGTTTTTTGTGAAATTTTGACTCGATCAGAAGTCGCACAAAATGCGTTTTCCCGCATCGTAGAGCATTCCTCTACTTATTGCGCGCCTTCCTGAATAAAAATACGGTCTCTCAAAATCTTGCCCAAAATGCCAAAAAGGTAAGACTATAGTATTGGGTTTTTTGTGAAATTTTGACTCGATCAGAAGTCGCAAAATGCGTTTTCCGCATCGTAGAGCATTCTCTACTTATTGCGCGCCTTCCTGAATAAAATACGGTCTCTCAAAATTTTGCCCAAAATGCCAAAAAAGGTAAGACTATAGTCTTGGGTTTTTTGTGAAATTTTGACTCGATCAGAAGTCGCACAAAATGCGTTTTCCCGCATCGTAGAGCATTCCTCTACTTATTGCGCGCCTTCCTGAATAAAAATACGGTCTCTCAAAATCTTGCCCAAAATGCCAAAAAGGTAAGACTATAGTATTGGTTTTTTGTGAAATTTAAAATGCCAAAAAGGTAAGACTATAGTCTGGGTTTTTTGTGAATTTTGACTCGATCAGAAGTCGCAAAATGCGTTTTCCCGCATCGTAGAGCATTCCTCTACTTATTGCGCCTTCCTGAATAAAATACGGTCTCTCAAAATTTGCCCAAAATGCCAAAAAGGTAAGACTATAGTATTGGGTTTTTGTGAATTTTGACTCGATCAGAAGTCGCACAAAATGCGTTTTCCCGCATCGTAGAGCATCCTCTACTTATTGCGCGCCTTCCTGAATAAAATACGGTCTCTCAAATTTTGCCCAAAATGCCAAAAAGGTAAGACTATAGTATTGGGTTTTTTGTGAAATTTTGACTCGATCAGAAGTCGCACAAAATGCGTTTTCCGCATCGTAGAGCATCCTCTACTTATTGCGCGCCTTCCTGAATAAAATACGGTCTCTCAAAATTTGCCCAAAATGCCAAAAAGGTAAGACTATAGTATTGGGTTTTTTTACGGTCTCTCAAAATCTTGCCCAAAATGCCAAAAAAGTAAGACTATAGTATTGGTTTTTTGTGAAATTTTGACTCGATCAGAAGTCGCACAAAATGCGTTTTCCCGCATCGTAGAGCATTCCTCTACTTATTGCGCGCCTTCTGAATAAAAATACGGTCTCTCAAAATCTTGCCCAAAATGCCAAAAAAGGTAAGACTATAGTATTGGGTTTTTTGTGAAATTTTGACTCGATCAGAAGTCGCACAAAATGCGTTTTCCCGCATCGTAGAGCATTCCTCTACTTATGCGCGCCTTCCTGAATAAAAATACGGTCTCTCAAAATTTTGCCCAAAATGCCAAAAAAGGTAAGACTATAGTCTGGGTTTTTTGTGAAATTTTGACTCGATCAGAAGTCGCACAAAATGCGTTTTCCCGCATCGTAGAGCATTCTCTACTTATTGCGCGCCTTCTGAATAAAAATACGGTCTCTCAAAATCTTGCCAAAATGCCAAAAAAGGTAAGACTATAGTATTGGGTTTTTTGTGAAATTTTGACTCGATCAGAAGTCGCACAAAATGCGTTTTCCCGCATCGTAGAGCATTCCTCTACTTATTGCGCGCCTTCCTGAATAAAAATACGGTCTCTCAAAATTTTGCCCAAAATGCCAAAAAAGGTAAGACTATAGTCTTGGTTTTTTGTGAAATTTTGACTCGATCAGAAGTCGCACAAAATGCGTTTTCCGCATCGTAGAGCATCCTCTACTTATTGCGCGCCTTCTGAATAAAAATACGGTCTCTCAAAATTTTGCCCAAAATGCCAAAAAAGGTAAGACTATAGTCTGGGTTTTTTGTGAAATTTTGACTCGATCAGAAGTCGCACAAAATGCGTTTTCCCGCATCGTAGAGCATTCCTCTACTTATGCGCGCCTTCCTGAATAAAAATACGGTCTCTCAAAATCTTGCCCAAAATGCCAAAAAAGGTAAGACTATAGTATTGGGTTTTTTGTGAAATTTTGACTCGCTTCAGAATCGCTCTA